>CM033644.1:84378773-84405489 GCA_019512145.1 Engystomops pustulosus | reverse complement strand
GGACACAATTCTAACCCAAATGAAGGCCCTAGTCTGAGAGTTGGACAAAAGAAAAAAGACAAGACAGTGAGCCGAAGGCAATACAGTGAAAGCTATCTTTCATTTGGATTTACTTTCACTGGGGATGCGACAGCACCAACACCACTGTGCTTGGTGTGTGGTGAGAAGCTTTCCAATAGCGCTATGGTGCCAAGCAAACTTAAACGCCATCTCCAAACGAAACACCCTTCCGTTCAAAATAAACCGATGGAGTATTTTGTATTCTTACGTACAAACAATGAGAAAGGAGCAACTTTTTTGAGAAAAAGCACAAAGGTAAATGAGAGAGCCCTCAAAGCTAGCTACCTTGTTGCTAAATCAAAAAAGTCCCACACTGTGGCAGAAACAATAATACTACTAGCTGGTAAAGCTGTTGTAAATGAGATGCTTGGCCCTGAAGCAGCTAAAGAGATAGCTAAAGTGCCTCTCTCTGATAACACAATTGCCAGACGGATTAATGACATGTCTGCAGACATTGAAACTGTTGTTTTGGAAAAGGTGCGCATCAGTAAGAAATTTGCCTTGCAACTTGATGAGTCGACGGATATCAGTGGATATTGTCAGTTGTTGGTCAATGTGCGTTTTGTGGATGGTGAAGCCATTAGAGAAAACTTCCTATTTTGCAAGGCACTGCCAGAAAAATCAACAGGAGAGACAATATTTCAAGTCACATCGGAATATCTTGATAAAAGTGGACTTACATGGGAAAACTGCATAGGTGTCTGCACTGATGGAGCCGCAGCCATAGTCGGGCGCATCAAAGGCTTTGTAAGTAGGGTTAAAGAAAGAAACCCAGATGTTCTTGCTACCCACTGTTTCTTGCACCGTGAGGCCTTTGTGAAGACGCGACCTTTGAGATGTCGCTTATTTGCGTCTTTGTGTACAGAAATGGGAGCGGAACATAAAATCTTATTGCTCCACACAGAGGTCAGGTGGCTGTCACGCGGCAAAGTGCTGGCCCGTGTGTATAAGTTGTGAGAGGAACTTAAAATATTTCTTACAAACGAGAGGTCCGATTATTCAAAGCTGCTTGCAAGTGATGAGTGGCGTGCAAAGCTGGCATACCTGCCTGATATATTTCAATATCTGAATGAACTAAACATGCGGATGCAAGGTCGAAATGAAAACCTGCTTACAAGCACTGATAAAATGAACGGATTCCGTTTAAAGGTGCAGCTCTGGCAACAACATGTGCAGGGTGGCAACCTTCAGATGTTCCCACTCACCGAGAAACTGCATGATGACAATACTGCTGCAATGTGCAAAGCGATTGGCAGACATTTGAAAACTCTTGCGGAGAAGTTATCGTTCTATTTCTCTTCAGCCTTCACAGATTGCCTTCATTGCCGTCTCTGCTGATGATGCACGGGCTGGTTCCTCAAAGACTGACCGGAATTCCGTGAGGAAGGAAGAGATGTCAGTCGTAATGGGGTCCTTCTTGTCCCAGAGGGGTATCACCCATGCCAGGGCCTTCCCAGACAGAAGACTGATAATAAATGCCACCTTGGACTGCTCAGAGAAGAACTGCAACGGCATAAATTCAATATGCAGGGTGCACTGGGTGATGAAGCCTCTGCACAGTACGGGATCCCCGTCATATTTAGACGGTAAGGAAAGTCGCAACCTGGGTTCAGCAGGAGGCAAGCAAACAGAATGAGCTGATGATGCCTGCTGTGGCGGATGCGGCTGAGAAGTCCAGAGATGTCGCAGCATGGCAGTGATCTGGTCGAGCAGCTGACCTTGCACGTTGATCCGCTGGGACTGTCGAGCCAGAAGCGTGGTGATATCAGCCAACTCAGGGAGTGGAACCTCAACGGGATCCATTGCCGGATCTTACTGTCAGGATCAGTGGATCCTCTGGACCACTGCGGGAGGTGGAACTAGCCAACACCTGGGACCAGAGCCTAGCGGCACCTGGTATTCACGATGACGATCACGTAGTCAGGTCCAGGCACAGGGTCAGGGCAGGCGGCAGAGATGCAACGTCAAGTCCAAGTCCGGGTTCAGCAACAGGAGGTCCAGGCAGGTGGGAACGGGAACACAGGCACACGGAACACAGCAACACGGAGGAACTTAGGTAACACGGCAACACAGGACTCAGTAGTGGGGACACAGGAACGCCGGAATACACAGGAACGCAGGAATACACAGGAACGCAGGAATACACAGGAATACTCGCTTGGAAGCTTTCTCTAGGGCTATGAGGCACAAAGATCCGGCAGGGAATGATGGGAGACAAATACCAAACAGGAAATGACCAGCGCCAATCACCTGCGCGCTGGCCCTTTAAACCTGGAGACACTGCTGCGTGCGCGCCCGGGACCTAGTCCGAACGTGAGCGGGAGCCAGGAGAGGTGAGTGCACGTGAGCGGGACTGGGGCAGCGGAGAGGGAGGCACGGGTGCACTCGCGATCCGTGGTATGGATCGCGGTGGTGCCCGTGACACATGGCTTGTGTCCACTCCTGTATATAACCCCCTCACGTGACTTGTGTCCACTCCTGTATATAACCCCCTCACATGGATTGTGTCCACTCCTGTATATAACCCCCTCACCTGTCTTGTGTCCACTCCTGCATGTAACCCCCACACATGACTTGTGTCCATGTAGATTTGAGACATTTGCAACAAAAAGTCTCAAAAAGAAGCCAAAATGTGCACCTGCCAGGATAGGCAAAACTGAACAAGTATCACAAGTAAAAAGACAGGATCATACATAAGGCGCAAAAAAGAGCCACCAAATGTCTGTCTCTAAAATTCACCTCAGAGAGACAAAACTATGATACATGTGGCCCATAGTGTATACTTAAAGTTTTTTTGTATAATGTCCCTTTGAGCTTTTAAGTGAACCAAAAACCCTTTAAACACCTTATTGTGTATGTATGTAAGCAAGACATTGACATGTCATTCATATGAGATAATGACATTGGTATTTCTCAGTTTTCCTTTCCCTATGGCTAGGAATTAGTTTAAACTTGCATTTTCTTAACTATATTATAATAACATAACGTTATTGTCTTACTTCATTCTACATATACTTGCTGGCTGTCATTTAAAATTGAAGGGAATAAAAGAATGAAGCTAACTGCTTTTACAATTGTATACATTTAGCTGTACACAGGTCTGGTCATGGTCCTGGTTGCCTCTATTATTTGATTAAAAATTTTTGAGGTAAAAGTCTTAAATTCACACTTGGGATATGGGACTTTTTAGGTGCAAAAGCGGTCAACAAGCCAAAAAATAGTGGTATTTAGAAGGTCATGCATGTAGAAAATGGACACCTTCATAATATTGTTCTGCTATTGTATACCCAATGTTGCTATGTGCCACTGCTACCAGTAAGTTCAGTTCTTACTAGCTAGTAGTTCAAGCTCTATTTTGTGTCTTTTACACATACATTATGGTTTTAAATATTCGTTTGGATCGTGTGCCAGATTTTGTGTATTAATACCATTTCTGTAACATGTGGCCATGACTGTTTATCTATTCACTTTACTGAAAGTCATGTAGAAATTTGGTTTAAGTGTGACCTTTTTTCATTTACAGAAGGTTGTACACCTTTGTATCATCCTTGTTTGTACTTTGCTGGAAGTGCAGAGGTTAATTAGATAAGTGCTTTTCTTAGTTCTTCTGTTAGGTATATTCATTGTCTTTTAAGTTTCTCTAAACTAGAGACTTCAGTCACCCATTCGAAAAGTATGACAAATATTTTGAAAGCACAGTTATTGAAATGGCAAGTTGGGACAGATTCTGAGATTAAGGTTAATTTCTGTAAACCTCATGAATTTTACTATTGTAGTAAATCTTAACTTTTACAAAGCTAATATCTTACACTTTTTAAATAAACATAGATTGTAAGTATAAGGTTGAAAAGGGAACACTGCCACTTATCTGTCCTTACTATGTGTTATGGAGGTGCTGATGGAGATAATAACCCCTGATATCATGGGGAAAAGGTTTGGTACTTGAAAAAAAGAACAATTTCACAATTTAAAGATAGCTTTAAGAATTTGACTTGAAAAATGGTTATTTTGAGGGTATTTATTAACAAGAAAAGATGACCAAAACTGAAAATTGGGCAAAGAAAAAGGGGTCTTAAGAGCAGATGCCCTTATTGAGAGATTTCACTGTTTATATAACTATATTTTCATATATATTTACATTTGTGTTTGTCATTAGTTATTTTCTCTTGATGGAATTCAGAATCTACCTAAACTTTATGAACTATTTGTTCAACACAACAAGATTTTCAGCCTTCTTCCCCTTGCTTCTTCATTCACACTGAATGTCCTGGATGTCTCCAATAACAATATCAGTTCATTGTCAGAAACTGTGCATGTATTGCATGGACTGCAGCGTCTCAGTGAAGTAAAATTAAGTGTAAGTGTTTCTTAATATTTCATGGTTATCATATGTATTTGGCAATATAATACAATGTCATGGTATGCCACCGGGCAATAAAATTTTGTTGTATATAGATACAGATATTTCAGAAACTAACAGGAAAATTATATACCTGATAAAATATTGGGCCTATAATTTAGGGTTTTTTTAATGTGTTATTTGACTATATTTTTGATTCCTGTTTCTAAAGATGCCAGTTACTTATACGCCATAAGGCCAATTATAAGTGAGCACAAAAATGGCGTATGGGTCCTATACTTACTGATCACAGTGTAAAATTTGGCAGTCTAAATAAATGAATTACAGTTAGGCTGTATGGTACATCTGGCAAAAGACTGCCTTTCTTAACTTTGCACCACCTTTTAGTTTTAGCACATTATTAAATCTGTCTTCAATATCTCTTATCAAATAAGTTAGTTGTTAAGTCAAGAAAATGCACTGTGAAGTAAAAGGAAAGTTATTTTTCTTCATTTCATTGCATTGCTGTGTAGTTGCTTTCTACCAAGGAAATAAACTATATGTTATTTTGAAATAATTTTAACTTGTATCCTAACAGGGAAATCCATTGGCTCAAAGTAATAGATACATCATATCACTTAAGGAACACACGTGTATACGCATCTTGGACAATTCTATTCTGAAATACCCGCCTAAAGCTGAGCAGTTACCAGGATACCAATCAATTCTCAGAGAATCACTGTCCAATATGTACAAAGAAGGATACACAAGGGAAAGAATGAAGGATGCAGTTAAGAAAACTCTACTCGAGAGACTTAAGAAGAAAAAAGATACATTAGAAAGTAGTATCCATCATTTCCACAGAGAGATTATGTGAGAATGTAACACTTTTAACAGAAGTTTATTACTTGTATTCAGGGGCTTAACTACAGGGGTAGCAGCAGTTAAGGGGCCCACAGAGTCAGAGGGCCCCAGCATCTGAGGTACTGGGTGTGTATATGCATTATGTCTATTTATGTTTTTGTATGTATGTGTATATGTGATGTGTATATTTTCTATGTGTGCATACGTGATGTGTTTAAGCTGTATGGCTGTGTATATAAAACTATAAAACGCATAAGGTGGCACCGTAATTTAATTGAACCCGCTGAGATTGTGCCTTGAAATGACCATGTGTCCCTCGGTCTAAAGCTTAGCAAAAATAATAATATGTAATCAGGGACCATCAGTCAATTCACAACAGACATCTATATACTGTATCTATATCTGTAAACATCAGTAGCCCATAGAAGCATAATAACACATTAAAACATAATAAAAAACAGCCAACATCTCATTGTCTAATGTGCATGTAACCAAATAAAATTCTGAACTACAACAGCTGAAAGTTACAACTGGACCTCTACAAATGTGTACAGCTTGCATCTGAAGTTATCACCTGAATCCAGATGTCAAAGTTGCGGCTTTTTTAAAGAGTTGCAAAAAAAGTCTCAAATTTTTGAGCAAATCTATGGCTGCCCCTGACCAGGTGTAGAAATTAGCTTGGAATTGATTGCGACTTTTTGCGACTCTTGTTTTAAAAAGGCGCAAATTCACTAAAGACCAAACACCTCATGTATCAATAAGGAAAAATTGCTAAGATACATCTGACCAGCAGAAAGCCAAGAAAAGTCCCCAAAACAGATGGACAACCCCAAACTTATCATACATGTGCCCCAATGTTGGCAAAATATGGCTGATATGAGGGATATAATAAAGATACATTTGCCAGTTCTTTTCAACCAGGTCAAGATGCAAAAATGATATGCTCACAGTATTCTCATAAAAGTGCCTGAGCCTTCCTCTTTGTGGATCCCCTGTCAATCCTGGTGTCTCGGGTCAGCTGCTATTGGCATCTTAATCTGCTGACCAGCAATGTGGTGGTAGTGTACCGTGGCACTACTGTAAGTCCCAATAAAAACACTGATATCACAGTGAGTAAATATAAACATTTCTTATCTTCCTCGGTTTAGACTTCCTTTATGAAGGACGAGTACCAAGAATCTGCTATATATGTTTCGGAGCTACTAGCTCATTTCTCAGTAACCTGTGAGGCATCTGAACCTGGTCTGAATTTTTTTAATAGGATTATAGTTTAGATTCGTCCAAAGCCCTTGTCTGGATTAAAGGATCCGTAAATTATATGTCCCTCATGCAAAATAAGCTCTACCAGAGAGAGCCTGAATGTTTACCATAAAACCACCTATATTAAAAAAAATACATCTTATTATTTTATAAATCAGTATGTACATTTGATATTTTGTTGCTTATATTTCAAAAATATTGGGTATCATTATCACAACCCAAATAATAGACATAGTAAAGCATTTACTTTGCACATCCTATAGATCAATTCCTAAAATATATAGATGAATATGAATATACTTCTATGTCTCTATATATAGAGAGATCTACGTGCAAAATCTCTATTAAGCCACATATATGTACTGATGTAGATATACAATAAAGGACCTATACATATATATCTTCAAATGATGGCATAATGGTGAAGGAAAGATATAATGACAACAATGCTAGTTTATTGCTTGCACTTGAGATTATTTAGCCCAATCCGCCACCTTAACGCCAGTGGGTCGTGAAGGGGCGTGGGGTGGCTGTGTTTATTTCTATGGCAGGCAGGGCCTGGCGTAGAATAAGCGCTGCGCAGCATCCTGCCCAATACATCAAGAGGCTGGAGCCAGTGTATGATAAATACCCCCCATTGTTGTTATTCTTATGAATGAACTTAGACTTGCCTCTACAGAATAACAATATATGAATGTAATTAAAAAATGTAAATTTCATCAATGTCTGTGTATATGATGCATGGGTGTATATGGTACTGTATGTATGGGTATATATGCTGTATGTATGTATGGTGTGTGATTGAAATCTGCTTTTGTATTGCCAGTAATACAAGCAGTGGCATAACTAGGAGAGGCATCCTAGTTACGCTACTGCACATCAGGTATTGTGACATCCAAAAATGCCCAATCTATCAAAATATAATAATGTTTTTTCACTGCGTTTAACCCTGTAACTGAATTTAGCGCCCAAAGTAAAAAATGGCACTTTTTTGCCATTTTGAAAAATATAAAAATTCTATAAAAAGTTATTAGAAGTTTGTACAGGCCTAAAAATCTGAAGTAGCAAAAAATGACACCACCCACAGCTCTCTACACCAAAGTATCAAAGTATGAAACAGTTATTAGCGCCAGAAGATGGCAAACACTGAAAAAAAAATTTTGTACAGGAGGTTTTAATTTTTGTAAATGTATAAAAATTTGGTATCCCCATAATCGCAACGACCCAAAGAATAAAGTAGACATGTCATTTGTGGTGCACAGTGAAAGACGTAAAATCCAAGCCCACAAGAAAATGGAGCAAATGCGTTTTTTCACCAATTTCACTGCATTTGGAGTTCTTTTCCCGCTTCCCAGTACACGGCATGGAAGAATAAATACAATCACTATGAAGTGCAGTTTGTTACGCAGAAAACAAGCTGCCACACAGCTCTTTATGTGTAAAAAAAAAAGTTGTAGATTTTTGATTGTGGGGAGGGAAAAATAGAAATGAAAAAACAAAAAAGGGCCAGGTTCTTAAAGGATTAACTAACAGAAGATATATGTCCCCCTTTGTTTCATTGCAGCCAGTTGGTAATTTCAAAATAGTTTTGTTTTGCTCATTAATGTACAATCTGCACCCCATCTTGACACTAAAAACTAAAATTTTGATATTTTTGCTAATTTATTAAACAAAAAAAAGGGAATTATCACATGGTCAAAAAAATCTAAATTCCTTTTTTTTGCTGTCAATATGGAGTGTGAGTGCAGAGTGCAGAGTGTACAATAATATGCAAAAAATACTTTTTTGATGTAACTAATTGGCTGCAATGAACCGAAGAGTGAAGAATGTAAGGGGGTCCGAATACTTTTCGTACACACTGTACTGTGCAATGATGTCCTAATGGATTTGCTCCGTGCAGGAAGAAACATATACTTATAGCTATAATAACATGCCATATGAAGCACAGCATATTAAGCTGAAATATTATCTCTAAGTGATATGATCTGATAATGTATCACACCTTTGCTTCAAGAATTTTGTACTTTAGTTATTTAGCTATGTTTTACTGGAATATATGTCTAAACATAAGGAGGCAATTGCAGGTGTTCAAAAATATAAGATAATATGAAGTGGTATAGGTGGATGATATCATCCATCATGATTCTTAATCATTGATAAAAAGTCAGGCGTGTTTGAATTTTCATCTGATCGCATGAGAAAAGATTTCTTGAAAGAATATTTCCTAAAAGAATGTTCCTTGAGAGAGTGTCCATGCTTCACACAGTTTTACAGTTGTGGTATTTTACTGCCTTTAAAGAGAACCAGTCACCAGATTTGACCCCATAAAACGACTATCCCCCTCAGGTAGGGTTTTAAATTTCTTTTCTAGAATTCCCTCTTTTATGTGAAATATTGCCCGATATATGTATAGCTGTAAATAAACAGAGTAGTTTAATATTTGACTGAGATGAGTCAAGTTTAGAGGCTGCCGAGGGAGTGTCACTTCATTCTTTTGGTGTCAAAGAATCTCATCTTTCAGTCCCATTGGGCTTGTAGTTCTGTTAGCTACAGGCAGTTAACCTCTTGAGGATGCAGCCACTTTGTAGCTTAATGCTCAACCCCACTTTTTTCAATCTGACAAACGTCGCTTTATATGATTATAACATTTGAACACATTAATTTACCAACGTGATTTTAAAATAGTTTTTTCATGTTGGTGGTAAATTTTGGCTGACATGTTTTAACATTTACCATTTGTCTGCTTTATGTTTTCATGATTTTGATTTGATGTGAGAATTTCCTTTTTTCAAGATCATATTAGTTGAAATGAGCTTTGTAATATATAATATTAGAATCTCTCTATACATCATGCAATTTTTAAATATGCACCCCTCAAACTAAATCCAATCAATAACAATCTGTACAAACTTTTTTAACCTTTGAAAGCTTTATAGTAATTCAAACAAAATGGAGGTGAAATTTAGAATGCTCTAATTCTTTCGGTAATCCATTCATTTAGCCCTAAAATGTATACATGGACAATAGCTAAAATGAGAAAAAAACATCTTATAATTTGGTATTTGTTGTTAATTTTCCCATGGGGCCACATGAAAAATTGGAATGGTTTTTGAGGGCCAGAATAATGTACTTAACTCAGTTCTTCCCAATGCCTATAGGTTGTATTCAGTATACAACCTATCTTTTCATTAAAAAACTGTAAATAAAACATTGATTAAATGAAAATACAGAGGACCTAATTGCATCATTATTTAATGACAGGGAGAGGAGCTTACATTTTTCAACAATCTCCTATCTCAGAGATATCATGCTATCTCAGAGATAGTTAGAGGGCCGGATGTTGCCTCCAGGCCGTAAAACGCCCAGGTCTGCCGTATAGCATAATGAATATGTTACCTTTATTCTATGGGTCAGTATGATTACGGCAATACCATATTTCTTTTTTTCTTATGTTTTATATATTTTGCAGAAGGTGTAACATGTAATTTTTTTGTCTATGGAGCTGGTTGAGGACTTATTTTAGGGACGTGTTGTACTTTAAACCAGTACCATTCTGGTGTAGATAAGTTTTTAAATCACTTTTATTGCATTTTTGGGGGACAAGATAGGTAAAAATCATAAATAATTGGTGTTTTTATTTTTACAAGTGCAGATTCAATAATGATACAGTTCTATCGTACAGGTCAGTATAGATGCAGCTTTGGGGCTTTGACACAGGATCTCACAGCCAATGACTATTTACACTCCAGGGGTTCTGGTTGGTCCCTGGGGTTGCCATAGCAAAGATTAGTGCCCCCAAAAGCAGCACTGTGCAGGGAGGGTGGAGGATGATTAAGGTGGGACAATCCCCTTGAAGGCATTTAAAAACTGCAGTTGTGCCATGGCATTTAACAGATTAAACATCCGCAATCGGAGCTTGTGCCGACTGCAGGTTTTAAATGTGCTTCCTGATCCTGGCTCAGCTACGGTGATGAGTTTAACCGGCATCAACTCAGCGGAGGATATATCTGTCACTGAGCGTTAACTAGCAGAGCTTGCTGACGGATATATCCATTGCTGAGTGAGATGGTGTTTAATACATTGTTTGAAATGTGAGTTAAAAATAAAGATACTTACCGAACAATAAGCTAGATGCGACAAGCAGGATTTCTGAAACATGAAATTCTTGAAGTGATGCTGTCCCTGCAGCCTTTTAGGCAAAATATGCTTTTTTCTGCTCATTTTCACATGATTGTGGTGGAGATTTCTTATAGGTAAACAGTTAAGATTTCACATAAAAGAGGGAATTCTGGAAAGGACATTTTATAAGCAACTGAGGGGGCTGGGGTGGGGGGTAAAATGTGGAGTCTCTTTTAGAGCTTCAATGAACTATAATGTGTTTGGCTCTATTAGTGATATGATGGTTTACCAGACAATCATTATGTTAATGAGTTCTCAACCATTGACCTACTTCTTGTGAATCTGCATTTATTCTACCATGCATGATCGTGTAGTTATATATTATTTAACTTTCAGGTATTTACAAGAGGAGCTAACAGAATTTGAGGAAACAATGAAAGCAGAGATGGAAAATTGTATCAGGTAAATGGCATAAAATCTTTTAAGTTAAATTCTTGTTGGGCATTTACTTCTCCTCAAGTAGATTAATATGAAATCTCTTCCAGATCTAAGGTTTTATGTTACAACAGAATTTTAATGTCTTTTTCTGCCCAGTTGTCATAAGATATTGGGGCGCATTTATTAAAAACAGTGCAAACTGTACTATGTGCAGTTTGCCTGTGTAGTGTGCAGAGGGAGCCAGATTCAGGATTTCTGACACCCATTCTTCATAAATCTGCCGCCCTCTGCACTGCCCAGACACAGTGCACCAACCTTTTTTTGATGCGACACACTATTGTTGGACTTTGCATGTTAAATGTGGCGCACAGCCCGACTGAGCATCAGAACTCCCATTTCGGTGCTGAAATTCAAAATTTGTGTGAAGAATAATGGGATACATATGTGGAGCAGACACTTCTTAAATACATGTGCAAGCAGAAAGAATGTGCAAAGTCCAACAGAAAACTGGCGCAAGGACCTTACTAAATGTGCCCCTCTCTATAGAGACTCCTCCCTTATGAAGGTTCTGTAGCCAAATGCAGTATATGCAATTAAATTGACTATATGGTTCACATTTGCAATTTCACAATTAAAATAGCTGTTGGTTCCTGCATCCCCTCTACATTTCTGTAAAATCCATGAACACGGTTTATTGTCTTAGACTACCTTAGCAGAGGGAGACTCTGAGGGACAGCACCAGAAATATTAAAACAGAGGGTGCCAGATGAAGCATATTTGTGAAGGATTCATTTTCAAGCAAACCGTTCCTAAAATGCATTTGCTGCCCAGATATATTTTAAAATGTGCACATAAATGTTTCAGTTACTGTATATAATTCGTTTTTTTTTTTTTTTTTTTAAATTTTATTTGCAATCCAATAGAAAAAGAGAATACATAAAAGGATCAATTCATACAAAGTTAATCAATACATTTCAACTAAAATACATTTAGACTGCGATGCATTTTAACTATAATACACATGAAAAAAAAAAAAAAGAGGAAAAAGTTAAAAGAGTTGGCTCGTCACTTATGTCTAGACCATAATTCCCAACATTTGGGTGGCTTCTTTTTACCTATTACATCCCCATTATACATGAACAGTTCACATTCTTTCAATTTATTCATCATCTGAATAACATCTTCTATCACAGGTATAGAATTACTATTCCATTTCTTTAGAATTTCAGTGCGTACTATTGCACATAACCTAAAGAAAATTTCTCTGTGTTCCTTGGTAGTTAAGATATCTTCCCCTAAAATGTTAAGAAGGAACAACTCCGGTTCAATGGGCAGTTTATTTTTACACAACCCTTCAAACAAACTAGCAGTCTGCCTCCATAAGTTTTTAATAAATGGGCAACTCCATAATAGATGTAGGAGATCCGCCGGTTCCCCACACCCTCTCCAACATAAGTTGGAGTAAGTATCATAAATCCTTGATAACCTATTAGGGGGCAAGTACCATCTAGAAATCATCTTGTAAAAGCCTTCACTATGGTTAAGGCAATATAAATTTTTTAATACTTCATTTAGTGAAGATAACCAAGCTTTTAGTGGGAGGGTTTTCCTTATGTCTGATTCCCATTTTAACATATAGGTTAATTTGTTATTAGAATAAATAGCAGTAGATATATCCCTATAAGCTATTGAGATTCCCCCTTTATTTTTGTTTTCTGTCTTCAGATATTTTATGAAATTTGGCAAATTTGAGTTGTCCAAATGTAGTTTATTTTGTATAATATCTATATTTAAAAAAGCTTCTATTTTTTTTATAATTAAGAAATTCACTCTTAGGGATATTATATTTATAAAGGATCTCTTCGAAGGACATTAAGGTGTCTTCTTTAAAGATATCGTCTATCAGGTGAATATTCCCTTGTTCCCATTTTACCAATGACATATCTGGGATACATAAGCTTAGAACTTCTAATCTGATCTCTTGCCTCCCCAGGGGAATTAATTTTCTTTTTATATGGTAAAGATGCCATGCCATCAGCATTGCTTTTGTGGAGTCTAGTGTTGGCAGGTTAATGCTCCCTCCTAACCACTCACCGATTATCAGGCTTTTTAGAGAAATTCTCCTTAGCACCTCTTCTTCTATAGATATCCATTTTTTTTTATTCTTTGCATTTTCCCAAACGGGTTTTAAAGGCTCTATACATATTGCGTTGTAGTATTGCTCCAGATTTGGGTAAGCTGTTCCCCCCAAAAATCTAGGAGCAAAGAGTGTATCTTTAGGAAGCCTCGGGGGTTTCCCTTTCCAGATGTATCTATCAATATATTTTTGTAGCCTTTTTATTTCTGCTTTGGGAAGTATTAAAGGGATACATCTAAAAAAGTAGAAGATGATTGGGATTATGTTTCTTTTGACAGCTGCTATTTTATTTAGCCATGTCAGATGGTGTTTTTGCAGATAATTTATGATATTATTTATTTTTATGTTTAGTTCTGCCACGTTTTTTAAAATAATGTTTTTGGGTGTATCAGCCAGCTGTATGCCAAGGTATTGAAATCCATCAGCAGACCATACATACTTAAACCTGTCTCGGATCTCCCTTTCGATGTTTATGTTTCCATTTAGTAACATTACTTTACTTTTGCTTTCATTAATTTTATAATAAGATACGTACGAAAATTTTTCAACAAGCGTTTTAAAGGCCGTTAATGAGCTAATCGGGTTTTCACACGTTAAAATTATATCGTCGGCATATGAAGCTATTACATATTTTATTTGATCGAATCGCTTCTGCGAGAGGCTCAATAAAAATATTAAATAAAAGGGGGGAGAGCGGACAGCCCTGGCGTACTCCATTGGTTATTGCGAACTTTTTGGAACAGAACCCTAGCCCGCTAATGAAGGCTGAGGGACGTCCATAAAGACTGAAGACCGTATTAATAAAGCCCTCCGGAAAGTTGAATTTTTCCATTGTCGCTTTCAGGAAACCCCAGTGCACCCTATCGAAGGCTTTTTCAGCATCAATCGACAGGAGTGCACATGGGGTCCCTTCCATCTCAGCAACCTGTATCAGATCAATTATTCTGCGACACGCATCTCTAGTTTGGCTACCAGGCATGAACCCTGATTGGTCGTTTGAAATTATACCTGGTATGATTTTTGCTAGTCTTGTCGCCAGAATTGCCGAGAAAATTTTAATGTCTCCATTCAGGAGAGATATGGGTCTATGATTTTCTACCTTTGAGCTGTCTTTCCCGGCTTTCGGGATGGTTATTATCTTAGCTATTAACATTTCCTCCGGTATATCTGCAGTGCGTTTTATTTCATTAAACATCTCAACTAGATATGGAGATAGTATATCAATAAACTGACAATAATACTCATTAATTAGACCATCTGGGCCTGGTGCCTTCGCCCGTCTTAGCCTATTTATTGTTAGCTTAACTTCGTGTAAAGTGATATCCCCTACTAATTCTTGTGCTTGATGTTGGCTTATACTTGGTAGAAGTAATGGCTTAAAAAAGGCCTCAATAAGATGTATATCTGGTCTGGATACCTCACCCTTAGTCTCCAGATTATATAAGCCTGAATAGAAATTTTGAAAAGTGGCAACTATTTTTTGGGGATCATAGGTTACTGACCCATCTGATGTTGTAATCTTTTCTAATTTGATATCTATTGTTTCTTTCTTAAACTTATCGGTCAGTGATTTATTTCTGTTACCATCTAGTTCGAATTTGTGTAACTTTTGTTTACGTAATGTTTCTCTATAATTTTGAAGAGATAACAACTGTATTTTTGCCTTAAGTATGTAATTATATCTGCTGTGCATTTATTTGGATTTATCTTCTGGCATTTTTCTAACATTTCAATACGTTTTATCAGGGCGTCCCGCTTTTTGGATTCTTCTTTCCTCATATGGGAGTTTAGCATTTTGAGGTGCCCCCTAATGAATGCTTTGTGGGCGCACCACAAAAGCGTTGGTGAATTACATCCGACTGAATTTTTTCCAAAAAAGTTTTCTAAATCCACCTCTATCCTTTTTTTAAATTTTTTAAGAACCATAAAGTTTAGTCTCCATGTTCTGCCAAGCACCGACGTTCCTTCAACGGATATCCTCAGTTTAATTGGAGAATGATCCGAAAATATCATTGGCATAATGTCCGCCTTCACTGTCTTGTTTATTAATGATCTATTCACTAAAAAGTAGTCTATCCTTGAATAGCTCTGGTGTCGGTTGGAGAAAAACGTAAAATCTCTTTTTTCTCCATGTTCATATCTCCATACGTCATGCAAGTCCACCTCTTTTATGAGTTTCTCGATACATGGTCTCCTCTTAATTCCTGGACCTTTATTTGTGGAGTCTAAACCTATATTTAGTATTGCGTTGAAATCCCCTCCCACAATGATATTTCTTTCATGAGTATCGTTTAGTTTACTAAGAATAGTTTTTATAAATTTTTTCTGTCCCTGGTTTGGAGCATATATATTCAGGATAGTATATGGTTGGTTATAAACAAGACAGTGAATTAGGACATATCTCCCTTGACTATCTTTTTCACATTTCACCTCTGCTATTGGAAGAGTTTTTTTTGTTGCTATTAGCACGCCCGCTTTTTTTTTATCTGTACATGACGCAAAATACATAGATGTATAGAGATTATCTCTAAATCTATGTTGGTCTTTTTCCAGCAGGTGTGTCTCTTGCAACAAAACAACATCTGGGGAGTAAGATTTTATACCTTCCCATACCATAAATCTTTTTATAGGTGAGTTAAGCCCTCGAACATTTATACTTATCAAGTCTAAATACACCATTTTTTATTTGTATATTTCTTGGAATTGTTTACCAATCTTTTAATTCCTGTGACGAGCCGTATCGACATATTAATCAACCAGTAAATATTAGAACGCCAATCACAAAAAACAAAAAAACAAAAATATTCCTCGTAAAAAATTTGCATTGCAGTCAAAATGACAGGCGACTCTATCATTTTTGGTCGCCAATGTTCTTGGCCAGTGATGGAAAGGCCAGTTACACAGACGGGATTCCGCAGAGTGTACCTTTGCGATTGCATCGAGTACCAAGTACATCTTGGTGGGTGGTGGAAAAATATAGCGAGAAGATATTAGAGAAAGACAGGGTGAACGAAAAAAAAAAAAAAAAAAAAAAAAAAAATTAACAAAAACAGAACCACCATCTTTCCCCTTAGATTTACTTACCCGGTCTGTTCGCGATCCAGCGGCGCGTTCTCTGCGGTGGATTCGGGTCCGGCCGGGATTCATCAAGGTAGTTCCTCCGCCGTCCACCAGGTGGCGCTGCTGCGCTGAAAAGCATCTGAACGCGCTGGAGTTCACCGGCTCGGGCTGAGTGAAGGTAAGCACGTCCCAAGCGACACATTTCTTTTTTTAAATGCGGCGGTTTTTCCAAATCCATCGGGTTTTCGCTCGGCCACGCCCCCCGATTTCCGCCGCGTGCATGCCGGCGCCGATGCGACACAATCCGATCGCGTGCGCCAAAATCCCGGGGCAATACAGGGGAAATCGCCGCAAATCAGAACTATTCGGGTAACACGTCAGGAAAACGTGAATCGGGCCCTTAGTAAATGACCCCCAATGTGTGTTCTTAGTTCTGCATAGAGAAGGGTTAAAAACATGAATATTGGTTGATATTATACCTTCTCAGAATGTAGTAACATATAAAGTGAATATTTCCATTATCTGTGAGGTTTAGCAGCTCCTGTTTGCAGGAAATTCTCCCTGTAGCCTGATGGCTAAGAATCTGGAGGGGGCTACACTTCAGGGGGCTGTATCTCTGGCTCTGTGACACATAGAACCTCACTTCTTTTTTTCTATGAAAGAAGACACTCTCTTTTATATGAACTTAAATTTGTGTTTCTAAGTGTCAGGGAAACGGAGATATTAACTGTTAAACTGCCGTCGGGAGTGATTTTTATATATAAAAATGGCAACTGATATTCTCACTTTAAACCTGAATATCTCTGGATCCATAGCACCTAGAAACAAAATTCAAGATTCATTTGAAAAAAGAGATTCAGGGGCCCTGGGCAATTGCCCACTTTGCCTACCCATAGTGCCGGCCCTGCCTACTCCTCCTCACTTCTCCTTACTCCTTCAAAAGGAAATTCTGCTGTCACGTTTTTTTCTTTCTTTCCCTGTGATAAGTGAATACCTGGCTCAATAGAGAGTTTATCTCTTTTTGAATATGGGAATAAGGATTAGTTACGCATTTTACAATTTAGTATGCCTCATCTACTGTGCTTTATAAATGTTCCTTCCATAGCTATGCACTCATAACTTGATACTTGAATTAGTTTAGCGACTAGATGACACGCAAGTAGTGATATTATCTGAACATCGGGAAAAAATTTTGGAACGGGACCTAAACCTAAACCCCATTGAAATCAATGGGGACCCGAATTTTAACCCCCCTAAAATGACTCTAAAATGCGGGTAAAAGGAGGTAGAGTTCTGTAAAATGGGCATAATAACAAGTTAGTTACCCTGCCAAAAACGGTCTAGGGAAAGTACTTCAAATAATAACAGGATAAAATATAAAATAAGGGGGAGGAGACAATGAGCACAGCTTGTCCTTGCATCACGGTAGTGAGGGGAAGGCCCTGATTTTTTCCATTGTGTCTTTGATGGCAGTGAGAGGAAGGACCTGTTTTTTTCTGTTACATCATTTATTGTTTTTTTCTGGTTTTCTAAATACATCTTTTATGGCAGTGAGAGAAAGGGCCAGGTTTTTTCCATAGCCACCAGTGCTTCGTACATGGTGACCACCATGCTGGATTAGCATTAGAAAGATAAAACAATATCCTTGATTCCACGACTGGAGCTTATGATAAGAAAATAAAGAAACAAAGATATAGCTATTTTGGATGGAAAAACTAAATACAGACTCTGTAATTTAAGGATATACCTAGTTAGCACATCCAAAAACTGCTGTTTTGAAAAACAGAGATGTTGTGAATACAGACTCTTCAATTTAGGGATATACAGATTGACCAATTGCTGACACTGTTATTGTGAAAAACATGGATGCAGTGAATACCGACTTAGGAATATACTTTTTCAGCAAGAGTGCTACTATTTCTCTTATTGATTTTTGATGCAGTAAGGTTATCATACTTCTTCACATTGCCCTAAAAAGGGCAATTATTTTTATCTGTCCTTAACAGTGTTCCGTATCTGTTTGCCCTCAAAAGAAAAATTGTGAAATTATTAAAGTTCTATTCTTTCTCTCACTGTCGCTCTCTCGGCTGTAATGACACTGGAACATGTGACCCTGCTCTTACACAGCAAGGTTGCATGTCCCACCAATATGGGCACGACTGTGGTTTTTAATGGCCTGAAAAATGGTTGATTGGGTGCTTTCTATCATGTCCTGAAGCCTAAGCATCTCACTACGTCCAGGTTTATTGGTGCCAACGCCACAAAATTTGGTACAGACCCAAGTTTTGCTGTCTGGGTCTGCCCGCATGGCAGGATTGAACATCCACATGCTAGCTGTAAAAACGATTTGACCTAATAATATACAGAAATATGTGAAAAATATTGTAAGAGACGATCTTACAATACAATCTTATAAATACAGTGTATAACACTATTCGGGAGTATTTCCTTGAAAATTTGTAACATACTAAAATGACCTCACACCAAATTTCTCCCTGTCAGCTCTCCCCCCTGTTTGCTTTCTACATCTGAGTGAAATAAAATTAAACAGACATTAATGTTTTTTTTAATGGGTAACAGTGACCAAAATGACCAATGACTTGTAGAGTCTTTGACCAACTATCTTTTACTTCTGGCTTGGTCAGGTTGTTTCTAAAAGTAAACACAAAGCCCCACTACAAAGCCTTTGCCATGTGCCAAGGTCTTGGAACAAGTTCATACCTTTCAAGTAAGGAATTGGTTGTTTTAGTAACAGTCTGACTTGACCATTAGTCTTATGAGGGCAACTTTAGAGACTATATTCTGCACACAAGGTCTAACTGGAATTTGTAAAAATCTATACATTGTAAATATAAAGGATATCTTAGTACTATTATTATACACTTGATGAATTTCAATGACAACTTTTTATACTGTTTTCTTTCTATATAGATATATTGATGTCATTCCACAGGAGGAGTTTCTCAATATAGACCCTGACAAGCTTCAGAAGGCAACTGAGCAGAATTTATTTACCAGATTTTGGGAAAATGGGAAGAGAAAGCATGAAAATGTATCATTTAAACATCTGACAAAGCCAGAAGAGGTATGATTTTATATTACTTATCATATAGCATGCTGCCATATAAACACTCCACCGCTACAATATTATTACAAATGTTGACATTTCACGTGAGTTTTTCTCTCATTTGTCGACAGGAAGTTTTATCTGACATGGCAGGAAATTCTTCCCTCTCTCCTGTGTCCAATGACAGTCTAATGTCAGTGCTAGCACTCCCCCTTACATGTAATTACATGTAATTTTATTCAGGTGTCTGAGACAGGATTTTAGTTTGTGACTAGAGATGAGCGAACACTAAAATGCTCGGGTGCTCGTTATTCGAGACGAACTTTTCCCGATGCTCGAGTGCTCGACTCGAATAACGAACCCCATTGAAGTCAATGGGAGACTCGAGCATTTTTCAAGGGGACCAAGGGTCTGCACAGGGAAGCTTGGCCAAACACCTGGAAACCTCATAAAATGATGGAGACACCACGGAAATGGACAGGAAACAGCAAGGGCAGCATGCATGGATGCCTCTGAGGCTGCTTAATCGCACCATTATGCCAAAATTATGGGCAACAGCATGGCCATGACAGAGTGACCGAATGAGGCTAGATAGCATCTAAAACATCCAATAATTGACCCTGACACTATAGAAGATGGCATGCAGAGGCAGCAGCGGCAGGCTAGAGAGTGTCATGGCGACATACCCTAAATGGACTCAGGCTTCAAACCAGTGGGTGGCAGAGAGGAACCAAAGGAGGTGAGCAAGAAGCGCTGAAATGATTTCCTATGTGAACAAAAGGTTGACAGTATATTTAGTCGATAACACAGCATGGTGGCGACATAGTGACCAAGTTCCATAACGTATCTGGTGAAACACCCGAAAAATGAGCCTGACACAGCTCGTTTGATAAGGGGACGACATGTGGAGGCAGCCATGAAGACGACTTCCATGATTAAGAGTGACAGTATAGGGCATCCATATTGCTTCTATGATTGAAACTTCAGGTCTCCAGCATGGCGGCGACAGATGGGCCGAGTTCCATTATGTATCTGGGGAAACACCCGAAAATTCTGCCTGACACAGCTCGTTTGATAAGGGGATGATGTGCTGTATATCCTCTCGCGCTCCAGCGTCTGGGGTATAGAGAGTTGAAAGTTGCGCATGGAGACATTGGTGGACGCTGTGGAGGATCGTGGAGGCGAAATGGACAGGAAACAGCAGGGGCAGCATGCATGGATGCCTCTGAGGCTGCCTAATCTTGGGATGGAGCTGGCGGTCCGCTGCCAGGCGAGCTTTCGCCTGTCCAAGCCCCTGTCTCTCGGCTCCTCCCCACCCAAAAAGGCCTGGGGGCAGCATGCATGGATGCCTCTGAGGCTGCCTAATCTTGGGATGGAGCTGGCGGTCCGCTGCCAGGCGAGCTTTCGCCTGTCCAAGCCCCTGTCTCTCGGCTCCTCCCCACCCAAAATATGAAAAAGTTATCAGTGTCATAATATGGCGATACATCTTTTATCTTTTTTATGTTATGAAAACATAATAGTCCTATATAAATAATATCCTATAAATTATATCCTATGTGAATGTGTGGAGTTTGTGAGTTCTTTAAAAACTAATGAAATTGGACTACACTTCACATTTGAAATCCAAGAGAATGAATTCCCTTTTCTTGTTTAAGAAAAATTCTGAGGGTTCACAGCGGCTCCTGTGCGTTCTATTCGGTGTGCGGAACTGGTCCGTGCTCAATCGACATTGCTGTGGCATGCGTTTTGCACCGCGTAGATGGTTTGTACACCGTGGATAGGCTTATTTCTCCTTGATTGTGCAGCTGTGATTGATTTGAAGGTCAGCGTTACCATTAGTTGAGATCCCCACCCCCAATGTAGTTATAATGGGACGTAGCCTAGACCGGTGGCGGCACTTTATTATCCTTGAGGACCACTGTACATTTGAACGTCATAAAGAACGCAGTGGGGATAGTATCAGTCTCCACATTCGGTCCATCTTGGACGAACTGTTGTAATCCCCTGATGACAGATCCTGGTACTTCCAGGATCTAGAAACATGTCGGGAACAAGCTAGGGCGCACTAGGGCTAATGCAGAATATAGGGTTACTGTGGTATTGCCCTTGTTAGGACAGAAGCATTTTCCTATGGGTACAGGGAGAGATATGTATAGGGCAGTGATGGCGAACCTTTAAGAGGCCGAGTGCCCAAACTGCAAACCAAAGGCGAAGTTTCTAGTGCAAGGTGCCAACACAGCAATTTAGCCCAATAGCGCCACAATACCACTATACAAGAGACAAATAACACTTTGACATCATGAGGCCACCATTACAACCACATAAATAGCAGAATTCTGGTTATAAAGACCACTATAATCCAATAGAGCATCTTTGGGATGTGGTGGAACGGGAGATTCGCATGATGGATGTGCAGCCGACAAATCTGCGGCAACTGTGTGATGCCATAATGTCAATATGGACCAAAATCTCTGAGGAATGCTTCCAGCACCTTGTTGAATCTATGCCACAAAGAATTGAGGCAGTTCTGAAGGCAAAAGGGGGTCCAACCCGTTACTAGCATGGTGTACCTAATAAAGTGGCCGGTGAGTGTATATTTGTGTATGGTAATGTAGACTGTCAGCCATTTGTGATTTTATGTCTGTATGTGCCCCCTCCCGGTAACCTCAACATCCTGTATGAAGCGGCTCAATTTGCTACTCGCTATCCTAGAGCCACGATTATCTGTATGGGAGATTTCAATTCGGTAGTTGACCCAGCACACGATAGATTCCACCCTCCCCCCTCTGATAGCAGGTCAGATGGTGCGACACCACTTGCGAGTTTCCTACGAGAAATGGGATGGTATGACTTATGGCGCCTCAGGCATCCGAGCACACAAGAATTCACATGTTACACGGCTGGTCGGGGTACACTGTCCCGCATTGACTATGTCTGCGGAAATGACCGCGCTTGCCTTAGCCTTGAATCAGTGGAAAATTTACCTAGGGAACCCTCCGATCATTCCCCTATTATGGCGATTTTTAAAACTACTGGTTCGCTGCCCCGAGCGGGTCCCCGCAAAATCCATCCTTTCTGGCTTACCTTACTTAAAGAGCTAGATAGAACACCGACTTTAATAGCTGAGTTTGTATCATCTAACCTTCCCTTTGAGAACCACTCCTTTTTCTGGGATGCCCTCAAATCGCACGTACGTGGATGTCTCCAGTCATCCATTACATACATCAAGAAGAAATCTGCCAGGGAGGAAGAACATCTAGCTGAGGCTTGTGCTGCTCTGGAGGCAGTCTTTGTAGCTAATCCTACCTTCGAGAATAGACAGGCATGGCTCCAAATGGGAAGGCAGTATATGTATTGCTTACATGAAAAAGGAAAACGCCGCATGTTTTTCACCAAGCAATTATTCTTCGAACAGGGAAACCAGTCAAGTAGTCTTTTAGCCCACTTGATACATAGAAGCTCTGCTTCCCCTACGATTATTAGTGTCAGGGATGGAAATAGACAGTTAGTCACCTCAAATGACCTCATATTAAAAACCTTCAAAGATTTTTACAAAACCCTGTACGCAACTCGGTCTACTGCTACTAATTCCCAGATTGACAATTATCTAGAAGCTATACCATGTCCCACTCTAACACCATCACAGAGAGAGTCCTTGGAGGCTCCCATAACCATGGAAGAGCTTGGGGGGGGCCCTGGGGGACCTATCCAAGGGAAAGGCTTCCGGTCCGGACGGTCTGCCCCTTGAGGATTATATTAAATATCAAGATGAGATATTGACTGCGCTCCTTGGGGTCCTTCAGGCATCTTTTGAAAAGGGAGAACTACCTGCATCATTTTATGATGCTAACATAGTGATTATACTAAAGCCCGATAAGGATCCTAGGGAGTGCGGGTCACATAGACCCATTTCGCTATTAAATGCGGACTATAAGCTACTAACTAGGGTCCTAGCATCTAGACTTAATAAGGTTATCACATCTATTGTACATAGGGACCAATCCGGTTTTATCCCCGGTCGAAGCACAGCGGACAACCTGAGGAGAACTCAGATTCTCATGCAGGTGGGGGTTGAGAATAGGGAGGAGTGGGCCTTGGCCTTGCTGGACGCGGCCAAGGCTTTCGACTCCATTGAATGGTCGTTCCTGCTGGGAGCCCTCTGCAGGTTTGGGTTTGGCCCTTCATTTACCAAATGGGTATCCATTATTTATAAATGCCCGACAGCCAGTATAGCACTAAATGGACAACATTCTGACAGATTTCAGCTTGAGAGAGGCACTCGCCAGGGATGCCCCCTGTCGCCTCTACTTTTTGCTCTGGCAGTGGAGACCCTGGCGGTCCAGCTACGTTCGGATGAGGTGTATACCGGATTCCGGCATGGTGGGTCGGAGGAGCGTCTGGCACTATATGCCGACGATCTCCTGCTCTACATGTCGGACCTGGAGAAATCACTGCCCAGAGCCATGCAACTTATTGATAACTTTGGGGACTTGTCGGGACTGCGTATGAACTGGGATAAATCCTGCATTATGTACATGCCACATGCTCGGATGCCTGATGCACAAACCCAGGAGGGACTGAGTGTGGTTCCCCATTTCAAATATCTTGGCATTGTCCTGTCCCCAGACCCGACCACATTGCAAGAAAAGAATGTTACACCGCTGCTGGACCTATTTAGAACTAAATTTGAGCTATGGGCCAAGCTACCCCTGTCAGTGGCTGGGAGAATTAATCTTATAAAAATGGTCATTCAGCCCAAATGTCTATATGTCACTACACACCTCTTCTACCCTACCCCTAAGACATATTTTGCCTCCCTTGAGACACTAATGATCCCCTTCATATGGGGTTCCGGTAGATCTAAATTACAACTAGCTAAACTACAGAGGCCAAAGACATTGGCGGGCATGGCCTTACCTGACCCCTTTCTCTATTACTTAGCCGGCCAACTGAAGTTCCTGCAATATTGGCTATGAGCGGATGCCCCGCAATACCCTGAAACCCATCTAGCCTCGCATCTAGGTGTTGACAACTTATGGCACGCTCTGACTACTCCAGTATGGAAGGGTCCTAGACTTCTCCCAGCACACAGGTTGGCTAGGAATGTTTGGAGGGAGGCTAAGCTAGTTACCAAAACCACTTCGGTCCCCCTAGAAACCCCTCTTTGGGGAAACCCGGCCCTCCCGCATATATCAGAGGCCCTTGACCCCCAATTCTGGTCATCACATGGAGTCCGCACGATCAGAGACATATGGGACAAAACATCCATCCTTCCCTATGATCAACTTGAGAAAAAGTACCAACTACCCCGACACAGTTTTTACAGATACTTACAACTGCGCCACGCACTGCAAGCTCAGTTTCCCCCTAACGACATCTCCTTATCTGACAGCCCGTTAATTGGTGTTATAAGGTCACAGGGACCTGGTGGATTAATATCACTCATATACTCTCACCTAATATGTGCTAAAGCTCAGGCTGCTCCACAGAGAGCGTTGGAGGAGTGGAAAACATTGATTCCCTCTCTGAGTGAGGAGGAACATGACGAACTTCTGGAATCACATAGATATGTGTCTCCCGCAATTAACAATAAGCTTATCCAATTATATATTATCCATCAAAGCTATTTGACTCCCATTAGGCTACACAAGATGGGTAATCTCCCAAATCCGGGGTGTCACAGATGTAAACATATGCCGGCAAGTTTCTGGCACATGATTTGGGAATGCCCTGAAGTGCAAGGGTTCTGGGAGCAAGTCACTTCCCTACTTGCTGATGTTATAGAGACTCCACTGGCACTAGATCCCAAGATATGCCTATTCGGGATCCTAGATGAAGAAATATGGCCCCACTATACCAGAATACTTCTTAGAGAAACACTGTTCTTTGCACGTAAGGCCATCGCCCTACGTTGGATGGATATCCGTCCTCCACGAATTACTCAATGGAAGTCCCTAATTAATGCCGTAGTTCCCTTAGAGCGAGTGTTGTATAAACACCGCTCCCGCCCGGATAAGTTTGATAAGATCTGGGGGAGATGGTGTGAATCACCCTTAACTCAATACTCTACCTCAGAGCCCCCCCCCCTCGTTCATCACTCCTCCTGTACCTGAATAAATTCCACTGAAGGTGAGAGGCTTATAATCTTTATAATCCTTCTTTTTAAACAGGGCTTTGTCTGTTAGGTGAAATGTCAAGTGAGTGCTCCTGATGTTCTTCAATGAAGTGCTACTGTGTCCGATCAATAGATGTTTATTCTTTCTAATTTTTGTAATGTTATATTTTTTGTTATATGTTTGAAACAATATCTCATATCCGCTCAATCTTCTTTGTTGAGAGTGGTCAATAATGCATATCGCTTTGAACCAACTGTGTATCTTACTGCATGTCTATAATCCTATATGTAAGATTGGCTTAACTTCATCACTTATGACATATGTGATATGTAAATTTTATTCTTTAATAAAACGAGTTTAAAAAAGAGCAACAGTATGGGGCATCCATATTGCGCTGCTATGATTGCAACTTCAGGTCTCCAGCATGGCGGCAACAGATGGGCCGAGTTCCATTATGTATCTGGTGAAACACCCGAAAATTCTGCCTGACACAGCTTGTTTGATAAGGGGACAATGTATGGAGGCAGTAAAGTAGTAGTAGATTAAAGGTGCTGCAGTTAAAACTATGTTAGTTGGATCTTGGGATGGAGCTGGCGGTCCGCTGACATTCGAGCTTTCGCCTGTTCAAGCCCCTGTCTCTCGGCTGCTCCCCAAACAGCACTTCTAAGAACCTTTTGTAAAAGATCAAGTGTAGTAGTGTTCTTATAAGTTTTGGTTATGGCGGGTTAGGGGAATGTAAACAGATGCGCAAGAAGCGCTGAAATAATATCGGTAAATGATAAAAGTTTGCCAGTATATTTTGTGGATAACACAGCAGGGTGGCGACAAAGTTAACAAGTTTGATGTGGAAGCCATGAAAACAACCCAAAATTCTGCCTGACACAGCTCGTTTGCTAAGGGGACGATGTATGGAGGCAGCTATGGAGATGACATGTGGAGGTAGCAATGGAGACAACGTGTGGAGGCAGCTAAAAAGACGACGTGTGGAGGCTGCTATGGAGACAATTTAATTTGGATAGTGCCTGTATGTGGCAGTCCAAAAAAGTTTTCAAACCAGAGGAGCAGGTAGGTGGTCCTCCAGAAAAATTAAATAGATTGAGTGCCTGTATGTGGCAGTCCAAAAAAGTTTTCAAACCAGAGGAGCAGGTAGGTGGCCCTCCAGAAAAATTAAATACATAGAGTACTATAGCTAGAGCCAGTTGGCCCTGGCAAAAAATAGCCAGTTTCCTCTGCTTTAGTGTACAAAGAGGAGGAGA